>CM018694.1:19559085-19591305 GCA_009363875.1 Mikania micrantha | reverse complement strand
GAAGGGCATGTTATAATTGTGGAGCAGAGGGACACTTCAGAAATCAGTGTCCAAAACTCAACACAATACTGCTGCTGCTCGTGCTTTTGTTATTGAACGGCTGAAGCACGTGAAGAGCCGGCAGTCATCACGGGTACATTTCTTATCATGATCATTATGTTCCTATCATATTTGATACTGGTGCCGATAAAAGGTTTATCTCTACTCATACTGCTTCTTTGCTTAATATGCAACTATCCACACTTACTGCTTACTGCTCCTTATACTGTAGAAGTAGCGATGGTAAGACCATAGTTGTAGATTCCATAATTCATGCTTGTGAGCTAAGATTAAATGACCATCTCTTTTTCCATCGATCTCATTCCTACGACTCTCGGGAGCTTCGAAGTTGTAGTAGGAATGGATTGGTTATCCAAAACATGCTGAAAAATCGTATGCTCGGAGAAACTCATCCGAATTTCCCCTACCGTCCGGCGAAACTATGATAGTCTACGGCGAGAAACCATCCGCGAATTGAAGTTGTATCGTGCATCAAGGCGAAGAAGTACTTGAAGAAGAAATATTATGCTTTCCTAGCTCGCGTGGTGGAAAAGAAACCTGAAAAGAAAGCAGTTGGAATGTTCCAGTTATCAAAGAATATCCAGACGTATTCCAGAAGACTTGCCTGGACTACCACCAGTTCGACAAGTGGAGTTTAGAATTGATCTCGTCCCTGGAGCAACCCAGTGGCGAAGTCACCGTATCGATTAGCACCGTCTGAGATGCAAGAACTGTCTAGTCAGCTTCAAGAACTTTTAGACAAAGGTTCATAAGACCGAGTTCTCTCCATGGGAGCTCCGGTTCTCTTTGTCAAAAAGAAAGACGGTTCATTTCGTATGTGCATCGACTATCGTGAGTTGAACAAGTTGACAATCAAGAATAGATATCCTCTGCCCAGGATCGATGATCTGTTGATCAATTACAGGGAGCAACTTGCTTCTCTAAGATTGATCTGCGATCCGGGTATCATCAGTTAAGAGTAAATGATGAGGATATACCAAAGACGACATTTAGGACTCGATATGGACACTATGAGTTTGTGGTTATGCCATTTGGGCTGACCAATGCACCCGCAGTGTTCATGGACTTGATGAATCGAGTCTGCAGGCCATACTTGGATCAGTTTTTATTGTCTTCATTGATGATATATTGATTTATTCCAAGTCAGAACAAGAGCACGAGATCATTTGAGGAAAGTCTTAGAGTTACTAAGAACTGAACAACTATATGCTAAATTCTCAAAATGTGAGTTTTGGCTAAAGGAAGTTCACTTCTTAGGACATGTCATCAACAAGGATGGAATACATGTAGATCCAGCAAAGATTGAGGCGATTAAGAACTGGACTACTCCATCTACTCCAACAGAGATTCGTTCGTTTCTGGGTCTGGCGGGCTATTACAGGAGATTCATGCGAATTTCTCTAAGCTTGCCTGCCACTTACCACTTTGACTCAGAAAAGTCAAGCGTTTATATGGGGACAGAAACAGGAAGATGCATTTCAACTTCTTAAACAGAAGTTATGCAACTCCCCTATCCTTAGTCTTCCAGAAGGCAGTGATGATTTCATTGTCTACTGTGATGCTTCAAATCTTGGTCTCGGTTGTGTACTTATGCAACGGGACAAGGTCATTGCTTATGCTTCAAGACAACTTAAGGTTCACGAGAAGAATTACACTACTCATGACCTGAGTTAGGGGCTGTGGTCTTTGCATTGAAGATTTGGAGACACTACCTGTATGGTACTAAATGTGTTATCTATACAGACCATAAGAGCCTACAACACATTCTAAATCAGAAAGAACTCAACATGAGACAACGGCGTTGGGTTGAGCTTCTAACTGATTACGACTGTGAGATTCGTTACCATCCGGGTAAAGCAATGTGTGGCGGATGCTCTTAGTCGCAAGGAACCAGTCAAACCAATTCGTGTAAGAGCCATGGAGATCAACACACAGCCAAACTTGAAAGACTTGATTCGTATTGCACAACAACAAGTAGTAACAGACAATCAACTCAAGACAGACTTGGATTGTGGCATTGAGAAGAAACTAGAACCCCGATCTGATGGGGTGTTATATCTCAACGGCCGCATTTGGATTCCAAAGTCTGAAGAATTGCGCACACTCATCTGTGATGAGGCTCATAAGTCGCGATACTCAGTTCATCCTGGAGCCGACAAGATGTATCAGGACTTGAGGACATCTTACTGGTGGCCGGGAATGAAGAAAGACATAGCACTGTATGTGGGAAAATGTCTTACCTGTTCAAAAGTCAAAGCAGAACATCAAAAGCCTTCGGGACTTCTACAGCAACGAAATTCCTCAATGGAAATGGGAGCAAATTTCCATGGATTTCATAACAAAGTTGCCGGAACTCCGCGAGGTTACGATTCGATTTGGGTGATCGTTGATCGACTCACCAAATCTGCTCATTTTCTCCCGATCCGAGAGGATTACAAGATGGAGAAATTATCCACATTGTACATCAACGAAATCATTGCACGTCATGGTACACCAACATCAATCATTTCTGATCGTGATAGTCGTTTCACTTCTCGCTTTTGGCAATCATTGCAAAAGGCTTTGGAACGCGTGTTAATCTTAGCACGGCGTATCATCCCCAAACCGATGGTCAAAGCGAAAGGACTATCCAAACACTCGAGGACATGCTTCGTTCTTGTGTCATTGACTTCGTGGAAGTTGGGACACTCATCTCCCACTCATTGAGTTTTCATATAACAATAGCTATCATACGAGCATTCAATGTGCACCATTCGAAGCTCTATATGGTAGAAAGTGCCGATCACCGGTCTGTTGGACCGAGATTGGTGACTCACGGTCGTAGGACCAGAACTCATCAGGAAACGTCAGACACAATCACAATCATTCAGTCACGGCTTAAGGCCGCACGAGATCGGCAAAAGAGTTATGCTGATCGACGTCGGAAACCGCTTGAGTTTCAAGTCGTGACCGAGTCTTACTCAAAGTTTCTCCCTGGAAAGGCGTTGTCCGATTCGAGAAGAAAGGGAAACTTGCACCAAGGTACGTTGGACCTTTTGAGATCCTGGAACGGATTGGTCCTGTAGCCTACAAACTCAAACTTCCAGTGGAGCTAAGCAATGTTCATGATACTTTTCATGTATCAAATCTTAAGAAATGCTTGGCGGATCATGATGTCCAGATTCCACTGGAAGACATACAATTCAGAATAACATGCAATTCATAGAACGTCCAGTTGAGATCATGGATCATGGGGTCAAGAAACTTAAACGCAGCCGTATCCCGATCGTAAAGGTACGATGGGAGGGCAAACGCGGTGCTGAGTTCACCGGGAACGTGAAGACCAGATGAAGCTTAAGTACCCTCATCTTTTTACAGTATCTTCGGCTAGTTAATTTCGGGACGAAATTCCCTTAACTAGGGGGACTGTAACATTTGTGCATTTAGTCATGTAGTCGTGAACAGTGTTAGAACAGTGTGTGTCAATGTCCAGTAAATCAATGTGATTCATGTGTTCATTATGTGCTTGTGTGTTAGAATCATTATTTCTTGAGACAAGTATGTATTACTTATTTACAGTCGAGTTCACTAGGCAAGAACAGTATCTTGTTATATCGAAACAGTGGTGGGCAGCGAGAGTGAGCCCTATATATATACTGAGTTCGGTGTAACAGGTTAGTGTTAGTGCGTAGTGTCGAGACGAATATTATAACAATTAATTAATTTACAAGAATCGTAATACGTAACGAGACTGAGTATAGTTATGGGTGACGATCCATAATAATACGAATGTTGAACTTATAATTACGATTAAACGACTTTAAATAATTAATACGATCGGAAAACGTACGCGATTGCGAGTATACACGTAATTGTAAATGTTTAACGATCTGTCAACGCACGAAGAGTAAAATAATTAAATTAATTATTTATATTTTTTTACAATTTTGAAACTCATCATTTATTTGAGTTTAACAACTCTTTTTAATTAAAGTCGCGAAAATACGTGTTATGTGCCGGGAACGCGAACCGAGCGACCAAACGAACCCGAACACCATCCGGGCTATAAAAGCCTTGAACAAGGTCATTTTTCTCATTTAATTCAGCCAACAACCCTTTCTCTCTCTAAAACTCGCGAACCCACCCTCTCTCTAAAAATCTCAACTTTAAACGTTCGTATCTTCTTCGTTTCTCACGGATTTTGGTGTTTTTGGTGTCCACGCGAAGCTCTCGACCTCCTCTACTCGAAAGTACAAGAATTTCGCAGATTCATCCAGCCACAATCGAGGTATTTGAGCTTGAATGTTCGGGAAATTAGGGTTTTCGTGAGTTTATGTTAAAACCCGACACATAGCCGGGTTATTACATCAACCTTTAAGACTCGACTGCATAGCAACTTTCTGTGATGATAGATCGACATAGAAAGAGACTTAGAACCACTTGAATGTGTTGGTGATGGCGCAGGTATCAGGTTCGGTGAGAACCAGGGGAAAACGAACCCATAGGGTTTTCTGGCCGAACACTCGTGAACACAGCAAGCCCGACGAACCCTGCATGGTTCGTGAAGTTATCAGCCGAACCCAGAAGATCCTCACGAACCTGTGCCGAGCCTCCATGCCTCCCACAAACCCTAGTTGCCCTGCACGAACCCTTAGTGAGGTAGCCGAACCATGGGTAGGCTGACGAACCCTGCATGGTTCGCAGTTTCATCAGCCGAACCCTAAGGGTTCCACGAGCCTTCACCGAATCATTTGAGGCCCAACGAACCATGCATGATGTCATGTTACCCGAACCCTGCTGCACGTATTGCCGAACCAGTCAGTTAGTCGAACCCTCGAACATGTAGCGAACCCTGCATGGTTCGCCCAACATTAGCCGAGCCTTCGGTGGGAGAGTTTCACGAACCATCATGGGGTTAGCATGCAACGAACCATGGGCCAAATACCTAGAAAGGTTTGCTGCCTAAGTGGCTGCCAAAAACCTATTTCGGCCCAACTCAAGGTTATAAGGCCCAATCTTATAAAGAACTCGACCCATAGACGTAAACCAAGCACGATTGAGATAGGTTGGCCCATTAAGATCTTTAATTGGCCCAATATCACGTTGGAACCTTACATGGCCTACTTAATCATTTCTTAGCCCAACTCAAATCCCTTAGGCCCAATCCAAGCCATACGACTCATTATGATCTTAATTAGCTCGATATTAGCTTGGACGCGTTATGAGGCCTATATACAAGTTGTTGGGCCAACGTCACATGCAATTGGCCCAACATCACCTTCAATTGGATCATTATCATTTTAAATGGCCCATGGCCTTTGTCTAAGTCCATAATGACTTTCATGGACTTAGAACCCCTTGTTGGCCACAACTCAAAGTGATTGTAATTGATCTTAGTTGGTTAAGTTGCAACTTAAACTAATAATGGGATCAAGTCACAATCTCAAGAACTTAAAACAATTGGACATCTTTTCATAAGTCATGTTAATCAATGGTTATCAAAGTCTCAAACATTTATCATTTTATGCATGCATAGGTTTATGCAATGGAACATTTCATATGCGTTTCTTGGACCCATGATCAATCAAGTGATTCAAACCATAACTTTCAAGTTTTCACAACAATCATAATCATGAGAACAAGTTATCATGTGATAATCAATTTCAGGAGAACACAAGTCAATCAATGAATCAAGTCTATACAATTATAAATTCTATATCTTATGTATGATTACAATGTTATAGGAAACAATTAGAAGTCCTGTTTGCTACTTGCTAACTGTTTAGTTCAGAGTCTACTACAGACAGGTGAGAACTTTAGCCCCTCTTTTTACTGTTTTTATAACTGTTTTGGGGTGGAACACGTGATCAAACCAATCATTTACAATCATATTTTATTACACAAGTGTGTGTATTCTTATAAACATTACGGGTTCATTTTACGAATCCTAGGGAATTATCAACTATTAAACTCTTTTCACTAAAAAGGTTTTATAAAGAATCTTTGAACTGTTTTGTAACTGAATTACTCAAATGTATTTATGAAGGATAAACACTTTTAGATAAAGGATTTTATAAAACTCTTTTGTTATAACCTTGTTGTTACACAAGGTCACCACCACATCATGGTATTCAAAACAAGTGGTTCACAACATGGTATTCAAATCAAGTGGATTACAACATGGTATTCAAATCAAGTGGTTCACAACATGGTATTCAAATCAAGTGGTTCACAACATGGTATTCAAATCAAGTGGTTCACATCATGGTATTCAAATCAAGTGATTCTTTTCATGGTATTCAAAACAAAGGATTTAATTCGTGGACACTACAAATAAAATGCCATTTAATGGCATGCAAAAAATGCCTCAAAAGACCAAAAAAATGCCACTATAAACCCCTAAAAGATTGTGTGGCACACAAAAAAAGTGTCACTAGAAGTGGTGACGCTAAATCCTTTTAGTGGCACTTTTGCAATGTGCTGCACAAAGTTATTAGACTTTTAGTGGCACTTTTTTTCTGCCACAAAATCAAAATAGACTTTTGTAGCACAAGTTTTGTGCCGCTAAAAATTAATCTTAGTTAATTACCCATGTTGGTTTAGTGGCACTTTTATTTTGCCGCAATATAAAAGCATCTTTAGAGACTCAAAATTTGTGTCGGTAAGACTCCCTATAGTTCGTTCTATAACACATTTCTACAAAGACACATTATTAATAATATAATAATAAACAAAAGTTGAATAACAATGTAAATAATAACATTAAAAAATTTGATCCGAAACATAATACAAAAAATGTCAAAAGCAATGTAATATGCAACATCTTTCGGTTTCCAAATGTTTATACATCACACGTAATCTAATCATTGATGAATATTTTCCTGCCATACGACTTAGCTCGAAAACTTCTCATTATATCAACCCTTTAGCTCGAAAACTTCTCATGATATCAACCCTGCTATCATCAACCATATAGAGAAGCATTATTAATTTACGTATATAAAAAGCTTTCGTTGTGTGTGTGCATATATATATACTAGTTGGAAACCCGCGCGATGCGGTGGCGTCGACCTATTTTCAAATCACTAACTGCAACACCCTGTTTTAAAAAAGTGTATAAAGCATGCGAGGTTATGGTCCCATATATTTAATAAAAATTGGCATGACTCGTCATGGAAAAGTAATTTCCTTACGAAATATAAACTGGCTTAAATCTATTTTTTATTGAATAAGTGAATTACAAATATAAAACACCAATTACCAATTGTAACATGTTCATCCGAGCAGAACGATAAAGGAATCTGTAAAAACAAACAACCCTGACAAGATTTGCAAACAAGAAAAATTATATGATATTCAAAGGAATCATCTTATAAGACATCGTATTAAGAAGATCAAACATTTTAAATTGTTATCACATAAATTGAATAAGCCATTTATGCACACATAGAAGAATGAAAATGAAGTAGTGAATCCAACGTATATTAAATTCAAACCCATGAAACTAGAACAAACCTGAGCATAATAAAATAAGGTCCACAGAAGTGATGAAGGTGGCTCTTTTTCTGATCTAGACAAAAGACGAAACACGCAAAAATCAGTACAAAATCCACATATAAGGGGATGTGATAAGCAAACTTCATGATTTAGTTATACCTTATAGGGTATCCACCTGTCTTTTTAAGTAAATCCTCCAAGTCAATTGCAAAATTTTCAAGTATATCAGCCATAAAAAGGTCAAAATAAGTCAAAATAATGAAAATGTCTGGACACTTCAATGAGTTGGCTGGCACAAAATAAGATTACTACCAAAAAAAATTATGGAAGAACATAGTGTTTACTTGTGATTAAGCAAGAAAAGGACAACCACAGCCATAGTGTCGCTGCAAACACATCACTATCATCCAAGGTTCTACAAAGGTGCAAACAAATAAAACTTGATTTAAAATGTTACACCCATAAAATATGATTTAAAGTTGTATGAATCAAAACATGAATGATGTAAATCTATGTTTTTGAAGCATGTTACCTTAAATGAACATCCAAACGACTTACATAATCATTTGAATTGTCATAATCTTGGCATTGAAGTGAATCAAAAATTGCGTGAAACAGGAACATTTTGATTAAAAAAATAAGAAAATATGTTAATTATGCAACATGTAGAGCATATTTACCTAAGAATATGGCAATTGTGCGCCTTTGATCCCTACATAATCCGATAATCAAAATAAGTCATGAACTTAACCTCCTTTTCCTGAACCTAAAAATGGGATTTGTATAAAACGCTACAAAAAATGAAAAATATAATTCATTTTTTTTTTCTTTTTACAGGTCTAAGATATACCTTTTTTTACTACTCCATCTCAAACATGATCTAAAATAGTTGGGACTGATGCCATTAAAGTTGGTTTAACCAAACAAAATGACCTGCACAAACAGTAATATATCACTTTGATCTAGCAACACACCTTACTTTATTACCGGTTTTAGCAAACAAAATGACCTGCACAAACAGTAATATGTAACTTTTTTGCCGATTTATAAAAATTTACAACCTGACAATTTTTCAATATTGCGGATAAAAAATTTTTGAATTTTCAACCTTAAAACTTTTTTTTTATACGTGACAGGCCAAGAGCTAGAGCTACATCAGCAATGGGTAAAATCATGTAAAATGGTATTGATTGATAATATCAGTAATGAATTGTAAGCTGATATATATTTGCACCTGATTTAGACTTTGGTGCTAAAATCCGGTTAAATTAAAGTTTGATTTTGTTCATGCAATTTGTCATATATAATGAGTTTTATGAATGAAGTTACCTCAGCAGCCTATTCAAATATATGAGCTAATGGTACATATGCTAAGTAGATATCGTTAGCGCCAAAACCTGGGATAACAGTCATAACAGCTACTAGTACATTCCCATGAGCCATCAATACCCCTAGAAAAGCAATACAACAACATGCAAGAGAGCAAACTATTAAAACCCAATTCATAGTAAGCCACCTGCAAATCACAAAGACACATCAAGTTCATCAGCAATAAAAGACTAAAATACAAAACAATAATAATAATAAAACAAATTAGATTAAAAGAAAACCTAATGAAAGGCCTTGATTATACATATGACTTGTCTATTGTAAAATGTGCCCCTGATTGTAAGCTTTAACTCGAGGAGTGCTGCAGTATTAAGATATTTCACTGTGAGGGGAATGCATTGACTAAAAGGTAAAAGAGTTTTCACTATACCATTTATACAGCCAACAAACGCAAATATACCTGACTTGTCAAAAGTTGTAAAATTAAAAGATAATTTTCCTACTGCAACTGAGTCAGCCCTTGCATGAACCTGTATC
Organism: Mikania micrantha; assembly: GCA_009363875.1. Lineage (NCBI taxonomy): Eukaryota > Viridiplantae > Streptophyta > Magnoliopsida > Asterales > Asteraceae > Mikania > Mikania micrantha. The sequence goes on along the minus strand of CM018694.1, from coordinate 19,581,903 downwards.
AAAAATTCTTTTTATTTAAAAATAAAGCATACATATGAAAATTAACCAAAACCTTGAATCATACATCAATTTTTTTTGGAATCAGGGTTGATTTTCAAATCAGAAAGCCATATATTCCAATAAAACTTGTTGTTCTTCGATCTAGCTCTTTCATTCTTTTGATCAGAGTTCATTCTCGAGAGGAAATGAGGTAAAAATCAGGTCTTAAAGTATGAAACAAAATTAAATCACTGCTAACCACATACATTCTATGAGGAAGTAGATTCTGAAGCAGTGATTCAATTTCGAACTCGAAACAGAGGACAAAGATCGGTTGAATGTCGTCGAGCCTGCTCGTCAGCCTATTCGTCGAGCCTGTTCATCGAGCCAGTTCCTTGCCTGCGTTCGTCAAGCCCTGTCCTCGTGAACTTCTTTGTAAATTAGGGCTAAAATGTTTCCTGAATGTTGATTAGGGTAATAAACGTGGAGGTTGTTTTCTGAAAAAAGGTGGGGAAAATAATTTTTATGAAAATTTTGTTTTATTTTAGTTTAAGAGGGAATATATTTTGAGAGGGAATAAATTTTTAAAGGGAGTTAATTATCAGTAAAATTTTGTAAAAATGTTAAATTAATTTAGTGGCATAAGTTAAATGCCATAAATAGCAAGTTAATTAATTGTGGCATATTTAAAGTGCCTCTGAAAATATAATCAAAAGAAACAAATAATAAGTATCACTAAAAGTAGGTCAAACAAATGTGGCACACTTAAAGTGCCACTAAATTCTATAGTAGTGGCACAAAAATGAAATGCCGCTAAAAATGTGTGCCACTAAATGGCATTTTATTTGTAGTGGGAATTAAATCTAGGTTTTTATTTCATGTTATCAAATAAGGCATTAACACATCCGGTTAAAGTGAGGTTTAGAAACATGGTGTCTATTGTTGTAAACAAACTTGTAAAAGCATCAAGTATCATATTCATTAGCGTTAGTACTGGGTGATCACAACAAGGGAAAGCGGACACACACATTGGGGCAGGCCGATTGCTGCAGTTAGTTTTTAAATCTGTTTTATAAACTAACTGCAGATTTCGGTTACATATGGTTTTATCAAAACTGTTGACACATTATCTAACTCCAAACGTGGTTTGGGACTTGATATTATATGTTAACTCTCGTGCAAACAGTGATTGGACTGTTTACACTCATTTTCTTACTTGATGTTAGTTTGGGTTGCAGCTCATCCGTGTGAATCTTATGTTGCTTTAACTTACCTATGCCTTAAATCATATACTCATGTTTACAAATGTTTAAACCTATTGTTCTCACCAACTACGTCTGTAGTTGACAGTTACTTTTCACGTGTTTCAGGTAATCAGGTTTAAGACATTCTCAGGGACAACTAAGGAGACCATTCTAAGATAGAACAAGATGAAGAAACATGCTAGGATGGATTAGAAACACACTAAATCCTAATTGTTTAATTGTCTTGTTTGAAGTCTTCTTTTGTAACTATATTTTGGGTCCGTAGTTGTCTTTCTTTTGGTAGATAGCTGTATGTAACTAAACAATTGTCTTAACATTATGAAACATAGTAATCCGTTGTGGTTGTTCTTATTCAATACTTGTGCATGATTCAACTGTTCATACGTCACCGCGCCGTGGATTCCGCACGCGGCGCAGGGGTGTGACACCACTGCTTGTCAGGCATGTCGCCTGGCACGATGCATTTAAACCGATTCCGTCTGAGCTTTATGCTCATGATGGTGGTGTAACGGCATCGGACCAGGCTTCATCCCCAACAAAGCTTTGTCTGTACTTCAGGGTGTGCGTGAATGTACTTCTTTGCTGTTTGGTTCTTCTCTCTCATGATCACAGTTTTGTCCGATGGGTAAAAATCCTAAGGTAAAGCTTTTGATATACTATAGGTAGCGGCAGTTTTTATTTTTAAAACCCCCTTGCGTGTAGACGGTTAATCTTCCTCATCTCCTTTTTCTCTAAAACAAACTTTGTACTCACACTTTGCGTTCATAACTGCTCGGTGTTCATCATCGCAAAAGAACAATGGCTTTGAAAATCAAACCGATCCATAACCTCAAAGCCTACCTTGTCAGATCTTCTGAGTATCCTCACTACAACGAAGCTATCGACACTCTGGTAAACTCCTTCATTCACACTGCTCTCATTCTAAACCCTTCTATCTCTGAAGTTGCTCTAAACCAGTTTTGGGCAAACTCATCCTTGGTGATGAAGGATGACTTTGCTTAAAGCATGGCTTCGGTGGTCGCTGGTCAACCAGTCACCGTCACTCCCACAAAAATAAGTGTTGCCCTAAACTAGAACGACACTGAGGCTCCCCCCACTGTTTTTCTAAAACTTCTTCATGGTACCTTTATTCAGTGTGACTATCAAGGTGACCTGAAAAACATGACTTTGTAAAAAGCCTTCTTCTACCCTAAGTACAAGTTCCTGTATCACACCATTCTACTGTGTTTGTCTCAGAAGTCGACAAGTTGGGGAGAAATGCCATATGACATGCAATATGTCATGTATGCAGTTGTTTCCAACGAAAAGATCAATTTGTCTGAAATTATCTTTCACTATCTGGTTCATCACCAGAAAAGTCCCAAGTTTCTGCTGTATCCTAGGTTTGTAATGGCCTGTCTCTTTGCTGACCTTAATAAGGTTTGTCACATTGATCCTCTTACCACTATCAAGGGCATTGACAAACAGGTGTTCACTAGATTGAACACTGATCCAAAACAAACGGATGACACTGTGGAAACACCCATCCTCGGTGAACCCACATCCACCTCCACTTCCTCACCTGTAAAGGTACCGGTCAAAAGGAAAGCTTCTACCAAAGCCTTTAAACCTAAGAAGCCCAAAAAGACTGTTTAGGAAGATGAGATCGCTTAGCATGTCTCTGTCCCCACTGGGCAGTTGGATACATCTGTTCCATCCTCACAGATGCATCAAGAATCTCCACCCCACCTAGCTCCTCATCAATCCTTTCAACAGGATGATGTTGTCTTTCAAAGGGAACCTTCTCTAACCACTGAAGTGTCACTTGACATTCAGATCGCAGTCCACTCTCCCAAGGACATATATGTTTCTTCCCCACATATAGCCCTTAACTCTCCAACCCGTGTTCTCCATGAGATTGATGCTGTGTTTGAGCAGCTTGGTTCTCCTCCCCCTTCTCCAACAAAGAAGCTGCCCCATCAAACCTTTGCTCAAACTAATCAATCTCCTGGCCATGGAGAAGAGGATGAGATAAGGATGTCCAGTCCATCTAGACATCTTAATCATATATTTGGAGCATCCATTTCACATGAGAATCCAATAGGATCTCATTTGACTGGATCAGGCAATAAGACTCCTGATATGGCAACAACCCATAAAGTTCTTAAAATTGAGGCTTGAAATCCCTGGAACCAAGAAAAAGGGGTTCATGACATTCCTGAGATGGACTCAGGTCATGATAAAACTGACTTATTAGTCAGGGATTCGGATGATCTCCTTAAAAGGATGGACGAATCAGATTCTAAAATAAAGGAATTGACGGATTCTGTTTCTCACATTCAGGCTGATGTGACTAAGCTCACTGAGCTTGTCTCAACAGTCTTGAGTAACCAAGCCCAGCAACCCAAATCCATCCCAATGCAGGCACCTTCACTTGAAGGTACTTCCATCACTTCCCCTACTTCCACTGCTACCACCTTCTCACCTCATGTTCTTCAATAAGTGTTAAACCCACTTCCTACTACCCAACTTACTACCCTGTTTGAATCATTTACCCACCAATTTCTCACCACCCAAAAGATCCAACTGGATCTGCTGAAAATTTCAATAGATACCAAAGTCTCCTCCTTACAAATGAAGTCACTAACCATACCAGATTTCTTGAGTCCCTTACTGGGATTGCTCCTCCTTATCCCTGGTTCAAAGAAAAGGCCGATGAAGCCAAGCAGAGGGAAAATGAAAGACTCCTGTTTGCTGCCCAATCTGCTAAAAGGGAAGAAGACAAGACTGAGCAAAGGAGGTTGAAGCAAATAAGGTTGCAAAACCAAGAGGCACTTCTCAAAGCAGCATTGGATCAACAGTTCCACACTCAAGCCGCTAAGGCTAGGTCAGAATAGAAGCAAAGGGAAGCTGAAGCTCAAATAAACACTGGGACATTTGGAGTATCCAGAAAACCCAGACCTTCCAAAGCAACTTCCACTGAGCAAACAAAGCCCATAAACACTGCCCCATCTTCCTCCACACAACCAAATAAAGAAATTTCACCCACTCTTTCTCCAAACTCTGCCTCTCAAACCCTCCTTGAACTCTCTTCCCTTCCTATCACTCTGAATGTCTCCAAAATTGGCCAAAAACCAACAGCAATAATCACTCAGTCTTTCTCAAGAAGACAAAAGAGTGTAGTTAGAAAAACCAAAACCCTTAATAACCTACATCATAAACCTTCAACCTCTGCTCAAAAACCCACCTCAGACTCAAATGATGATCAGCACATTGCCTCTCTTGTTTCAAGAAAGAGAAGGCTCATATTGGCTGATGATGATGAGTCTAATCTCCCAAATACCACCACAGCTCCCTCACCAATAAGATCAGCGGATGCTGAGAAGCCACAAACCTCTCCAATAAAGGAATCCTACTCACTTGTTAGGACCTTCCCTTCTGATGAAGACCTTCGAAAGATAAAGAATATAGAAACAGAGAAGGAAAACTTGATTCTGGCTGATCTAGAAGCCACTGGTCTCTCAGGAGTTAAACTTGTAAGGACATATCAAGAACATATATACCGGATTGGATCAGTAGCAAAATAAAGCCTATCAGGCTGAGAGGGAGCAGCTGATCAAGTACCTATTGGATGATGGGAAATACAAGGTTGAAAAATTCAGTAACTGGGATATCACTAGCCTCAGAAATGAAGCTAAAGTTTTATCCAACAGAATAAAAGTTGAAGTAAGGAAGAAAATGATCCTTGATCAGAGGAAAAGAATAAAGCATATCCTTATCCAAAATCAATGGGGACCAAAGAACAAAATAACAAGATAGAGAGATGAAGTTCTGTTCGATGAATGATCTAGGTTCAAAAGAGAAAACAAAGACCACCCTGATCTTTGGAAAGATGTCACTCCCTATCCTTCTACAGTGACTCAGCTCAAGGATGCCAACCCAAGCACAATGATTGATCATTTGCTAAATGAACCTTTGGGAACTCTAGGTGTTGGGTCTGCAGAACCTCCATCTGCTAAAATTCTTAGATCAAAAACTCAAGAATAAGAATAAAGAGATGGTGCTATGACTCTGTCTCCAAGAGTATGTCCATAGAAAGATTCAATGGCTCAAGAACTTTCTTCTCAAATTAGGATGAGATTCTCACCCTACCAACTGATGATCTGAAGGAACTGTAGCACAAGACTCTGGACAATGCTGATACAGAGTATAAAGTTCTGAACTATGTTCGAACTCTTAGATATAAAATTGGTTTGGCTATAAAACAAAATAGATAGGTTTTTGCTTCATCAGTCCAGAGGGAGATTGTTGGAAAATAAGGACTGATGAGCAAAACCACTGAAGCCAGACACTTGAATAAAACGAGGAATGACAAGCCGCGGATGCTTCTTGTCACACCCCCACCCCTCGTCACCTCGTGTCTGGTCTGACGTCACTGAATCGGTTGCGGAAGCATAGTGGTGATGTCTCCGAGGTGAGGGGTGACTTACTTGAACCAATATCATAAGCACACAGATTAACTTAAAGTAAATACTTTACCAGGGTGTCGCAATCACAACCACATTACAACTATATTTATTTAATTACAATACTATTATTAAAGTGCAACTAACTCAAAAGTGCATCCTCACCCGGTGGTCACTGTCTCCATGCAAAAAGATTTAATTTGAAACGTCAGCACAAAGCTGGTGAGATCGACAGTTCAATTTAAAACAATATGATATGATAAGCACGTTCTCAAAAGTTCAGTTCTGGATAACCATGGGACCTGTATCTAGTTCCTTTCGGACGTCTAGTCTGTCTCAAGATATTACCCGTCGGTACATATCTTAGTGCCTCATTATCTTAATGTCTATCACACCATTAAGAAGTTCAGGAAACAGATAACAAACATTCACACAAGGGGAGATGCAATCCTCCCAGCGAATGGGGTGTCAACCAATAGTACTATCAATGTTTTCTGCTCGGCCACACATGGGTTCACTAGATACAGTTCAAATATGAGGACTTTCAGTGTAATGATAGAGTTCAGTCTACAGGCCAAAATCCCATGAAATCCCACAAAAGTCACAACAATCACATGAAATCACACAGATATCAGTGATACATATCATATGTTCATTAAAAGTTCAACAATGTTCCCCGATGTTTATAAAAGATTAAAAATAAAAAGGGGTTGTACGAAACTCACCTGGTAGTATAGATGTAGCAGAATATCTCAAAACTGATAATAGAGAAGTGATTCTGCATTTATTTATATTTAATGAGTTATTTATGTTCTAGTTTACTGATTAGATCCTTCTGAACGTTCAATGTCAAAGACATTGCTTAGTAAATCATCAACTCGATATTAATTATATAATTAATTAATTTAAGGTTATATCATACAATGTATGATAATGTAGGAACCTACATTGCATTAGATTCCTAACACAAAGTTGATGACACTCTAGATTAATCAGAATAATCTCAGATTAACCAAATAGTTAATGTTGTTGATTATAATGCTAAAACAGTTTCTAGATGATTTAATGGCTTAGGAGTGATTAATCCTTATTATTGATTACCCAAATATCATGAAATATCACAATGTAGCATCAGAATAGGTGAAATAACCAGATTTAACATACTAATCTGACTGTTATCACAAACATCAGATAATCATTCCAATGAGTATGTTAATGATTATGATTAGTTTGAAACACTTGGATTTAACCTTTGCATTTCAAAGATTAATCAAACTAATCACCTACATTGTCATAATCAAATGGTTTAAACCATTATAATCATAGGTATGATTTCATGCAAACCGGGCATCACAACGGATCAAAACAAGGATTTAACCGTTAGAACTTCGTGTTCTTCGTTTATAATCAATCCTAGCCATCATCTAGGCAATAATCAACAATCCTAACTATCTCATTACGTTCAAAATCAAGATCTAATCAATCAAAATCAAACTAGAAGGTTAAAACGAACCGTTACCTGTTCTGACGAGTTTTGCGGGTAAAACTACGATCAGGACTTGTATATACGATCCCTGGGATGATCCGGATGTTTAGAAAGCTTTGATTTGAAGTATGATAGTGTTAGGATGAAGGTTCTTCGTCTTCAGGTCGAATAAGAACGAGAAAATACGATTTTGAGGGTTCCCAGACATTCTGATCGTTCAAATAATTTTTTTGCCGACATAGTCGCCAGGCGTATCGCCTGGATCCCGGCACCCACGTCAGGCGTACCGCCTGACCCGTTTTTCTTCCAATATTTGATTTAAACTTCGTTTCGCGATTCCGGGAGCATACAAACTCCGTTTTGCGCACGGTTTTCGCCCACGTTCATCATTTTTCACATACTATCAATCCCCAATAACAAAAGTTACTAAATCCTCGTGGATTTCAAGCACGACCAAATGTGCTCACGTCATTAATGCCGAATTCTTCGTACGCAACTGTCACAGTCTCCTCCTGTTAGAGGAATTTCGTCCCGAAATTTAGTGAAAGACTTACAGGATAACAATTGATCATGAAAATAAATGTGGGTATTTCTGTTTCATCTGATCTTCACGTTCCCACGTATATTCGGGTCCACGCTGTGAATTCCACCGAATTTTGACAATAGGTATGCGACTGCGTTTCAGTACCTTCACCTCTCGATCCATTACTTCAACTGGTTCTTCCCTGAATTGAAGTTTCTCATCAATTTGGATTTCTTTCAGAGGTACGATCAAGGATTCATCGGCTAGGCATTTCTTCAAATTTGATACATGGAAGACATCATGAACGTTATCGAGTTCAGGAGGTAATTCAAGTCTGTAAGCCACTGGTCCAATTCGTTCAAGAATTTTAAATGGTCCTACAAATCTTGGTGAAAGTTTACCTCTTTTCCCAAATCTGAATATACCCTTCCACGGTGAAACTTTCAACATTACTCGATCACCTACTTGAAATTCGAGTGGTCTACGGCGATTATCAGCATAACTCTTTTGACGATCGCGAGCAGCTTTAATTCGTTCTTGAATGAGTGCGATCTTATCAGTTGTTTCCTGAATGAATTCTGGGCCAATGATTTGGTTTTCACCTACTTCTGACCAACAGATAGGTGATCTACATTTGCGTCCATAAAGTGCTTCGAATGGAGCGCATTGAATACTGGTATGGTAGCTGTTATTATATGAGAATTCAACAAGTGGAAGATGAATATCCCAGCTACCTCCGAAATCAATCACACAGCTTCTGAGCATGTCTTCAAGAGTTTGATTTGTTCGTTCAGTCTGCCCGTCAGTTTGTGGATGATAAGCTGTGCTCATATTGATTTGCGTGCCCAGAGCATTCTGAAGAGTTTGCCAAAATCGTGACATAAATCGACTATCTCTGTCAGAAATGATAGAGATCGGTACTCCATGTCGAGATACAATCTCATTAACATAGAGTTTAGCGAGTCGATCCATAGAATAATCTTCTCGGATGGGTAAGAAATGCGCAGATTTCGTAAGGCGATCAACGATAACCCATATAGAGTCATGATTACGTGATGTTCTGGGTAATTTAGTAATGAAATCCATAGAGATCTGATCCCATTTCCACATGGGAATCTCAGGTTGTTGTAGTAACCCAGAAGGTCGTTGATGTTCAGCCTTAACTTTGAGACATGTTAAACATCGATCCACGTATTCAGCTATTTGTTTCTTCATTCCAGGCCACCAGTAAAAGTCTTTAAGATCTTTATACATTTTATCAGCACCTGGATGAATAGAATACCTGGATTTATGCGCCTCATCCAAGATAATAGTTCGAGAGTTACCGAATAGAGGAATCCACATTCGGTCTTTGAAATACAACAGTCCATCAGCCTTAGTATCGAGTTTCTTATCTAATCCTCTTAGTCCCTCAGCAGAATAGTTCGTTGCTTGTAAAGCTTGTTGCTGAGCGTCTTTGATTTGAGGAATTAGACTGGTTTGAATAGTCATACCTAACGCTTTCACACGTAAAGGCTTGACTCGTTCCTTGCGACTTAAAGCATCAGCTACAACATTTGCTTTGCCTGGGTGATAACGAATCTCACAGTCGTAATCGTTCAACAGTTCAACCCATCGCCTCTGTCGCATGTTCAACATTTTCTGATCTAGAATGTGTTGGAGGCTTTTGTGATCAGTGTATATAATACACCTAGTTCCGTATAGATAATGTCTCCAAATCTTGAGTGCAAACACTACTGCACCAAGTTCTAGATCATGTGTGGTATAGTTCTTCTCATGTACTTTCAGTTGTCGAGAAGCATAAGCAATTACCTTATCCTTCTGCATTAGAACACACCCAAGACCTTGACGTGAAGCATCACAATACACTGTGAAGTTATCAGTACCTTCCGGTAGTGTCAAGATAGGTGCATTACAGAGTTTATGTTTCAACAGTTGGAACGCCTCCTCCTGTTGAGAACTCCATATAAACGGTTGATTTTTCTGTGTCAATGTAGTCAGTGGCAAGGCTATCTTTGAAAAGTTCTTGATAAACCGACGATAATAACCTGCCAACCCCAAGAATTGACGTATTTCAGTCGGGGTTCGTGGTGTCTCCCATTGTTTCACCGCCTGAATCTTACTGGGATCCACTTGAATACCGTTTTGATTTACTACATGACCAAGAAATTGAACTTCTCGTAACCAGAACTCACACTTGGAGAATTTGGCATATAATTTTTCACGTGCCAAAAGTTCTAGAATTAATTTCAAGTGTTGAGCATGTTCTTGTTGATTTCGAGAATAAATAAGAATATCATCAATAAACACAATCACAAATTTATCCAGATAAGGTCTACATACTCGATTCATCAGATCCATGAAAACTGCTGGTGCATTTGTTAAACCAAACGGCATTACTAGAAATTCGTAATGTCCGTATCGAGTTCTGAAAGCAGTTTTAGGAATGTCATCATCATGAATACGTAACTGATGATATCCAGATCTCAAATCGATTTTTGAAAAATAAGTAGCACCTTGTAGTTGATCAAACAGATCATCGATACGAGGTAGTGGATAACGGTTCTTGATTGTCAGTTTATTGAGTTCCCTGTAGTCAATACACATTCTGAATGAACCATCCTTCTTTTTCACAAAAAGAATAGGTGCTCCCCAGGGTGAGAAACTAGGTCTGATAAAACCTTTGTCTAACAGTTCTTGCAATTGACCTGAAAGTTCTTGCATTTCGGATGGTGCAAGCCGATACGGGGCTTTAGCAACAGGTGCTGCACCTGGAATCAAGTCGATTCGAAATTCAACTTGTCTCACTGGGGGTAATCCTGATATATCCTCAGGAAAAACTTCAGGAAAATCTTTGACTACTGGGATATCTGTGATTTGTTTGGGTGAAGAACTGTGCTCAGTCACATGTGCCAGGAAAGCATAACAGCCTTTCCTTAAGAATTTCTGAGCTCGCATACAAGATATGAGACCAAGTTTTCTACCTGCTCGTTCTCCTTGAACTATCAGTGTATTACCATTAGGTAATGGAATGCGGATCACCTTGTTTTGACAGACAACTTCCGCTTGGTTATTAGAAAGCCAGTCCATACCAACAACAACATCAAAGCTCCCAAGCTCAATAGGAAGTAAATCAATTTTGAAAAGATGATCATTCAAATTCAAGGAACATCCTTGAATAACACTGTTAGTTTTGATCAACTTGCCGTTAGCAAGTTCAATAACATAAGGAGTTTCTAGATCTACCGTAGGCAATGAAATTAATGATGCAAATTCAGGAGAGATAAAGCTCTTATCCGCTCCTGTGTCAAACAAAACTGATGCGTATAGATTATTAAGAAGAAACGTACCAGTAACAATATTTGCATCATGTCTCGCCTCGGTCGCACCAATCTGAAAAGCTCTTCCCCTAGCTTCAGTTCCCGGATTGGTGTTATTGTTTGGACAGTTTCGTATGAGATGATCAGGGCTTCCACATTTGTAACATGACCGGTTGGTTTGAGTGGTTTGTCGTGGTGCTTGGTTTGGTGTCTGAGCAGGAAAGTTGCAATATTTAGCATAATGTCCAACTCGGTTACAGTTCAGACAAACAGGACATGGTCCCGTGTGATGTAGTGGACACTTATTGCATTTGGGCGCCTGCCCAGTATAAGTTTTCCTCTCAGGAACATTTGCACCATAGTTTTTCACAGTTGGCTTGCTCTGGGTGATCTCAGCCGGAGCCTTCGCCTTGGTTTTGCCAAACCACTTTCGTTTGGTACCTTTTGACACATTCGAGGTACCGACATCACTACGACTATGAATCGTCTGAGGTTTCAAAGACAGAGTACCACTCCTTACCGCCTCATTGGTAAGCTTAGTTGTCAAAAGAATCGTATGTTTCAGGGTTGTAGGTTCAGCAGCAGTCACCATTCCTCGTATCTGAGGAATCAGACCCTTAATGTACTTCTCGATTAAAGCGGCTTCCGTAGGAAACATGTCGGGAAGCAAACAAGTAAGTTCATGAAAACGATCGGTGTAAGCAAGACAGTCAGCACCGATCATCGAGTGATTCCAGAATTCTTCCTGGAGTTTTTGAATTTCAGTGATGGGACAGTACTCTGATCTAATCAGAGTTTTGAAATCGTTCCAGCCCATCGAGTCAACTGTGGCTGAACCCAAAGTCTTGGCCTGGGTATTCCACCAGGTCAAAGCAGAATCTTTCAAAGAACAGGCAGCATAAGACACCTTATTCTCCTCCAAACACTGACTGATTTTGAGCTTAGTTTCCATTTTCTCAATCCACCTTATTAGACCAGCCGCTCCTTCTTTGCCAGTAAAAGTAGGAGGGTTACAGGAAGCAAAATACTTGTAAGTACATCCCTGTCGGGGTGGATCAGGAACAATAGTAGTTGTACCGGTAGTGGTATGAGTTTCAACGTGACCACCAGTAGCATTATGTTCAACATGATCATGTTCCCCACCAGAACCTGCAGTGATATGTGGTTGGTGTTGTGTCAGAACACCACAAGCAGATAGTTGTTCACGCACAATACGAGCTATCATAGCCTCATTTGTTTCAGATCCGCTTGTACCAGCAGGTGGAACAATGCCTGCTCCAGGGTTCACTGGTGGAGTAGTATGCGTTTCCAAGTTCCCAGGTGGAACTACGTTCGCTTCCGGATTAACATGCGGATCCGGATTTGAGTCAACATTCAAAGGTGGAATTTGATTCGGTTCAGGGTTTGTAATGTTCTGAGTAGCTCTCTTAGCTGGTCGACCTCGTTTAGGAGCCATTATTCTGCTCACAAGCAGACAAAACTCAGGTCAGTTCAAGAACATTAAAGATATAACCCGTTCTATCACATAAATACAATCCCATTCAGTTACACTGAAAATTTGTATTAAAAGGTGATTATAAGAATACAGTATAACTACATGAATTCAGTCCAGACATGTTCACATTACACACAGATCACACAATTATTCGTAGTTATACTTAGTCCTGTTATTTCAAAAACATGTTAGAGTCTTACCCAGCTCATTGCATTGCAACACATGTTTTTAAAGATATGTTCATACAGGACTAGGATATGTTCTCAGACAAGTTCTCTAATATGTTCTCGTACAGTATGGCTCTCGTACTGCACTTAAGTTACAGACACATTCACAATTCAAGCACGTTCACAATTTAGACATGTTCTCGTACAGTATGGCTCTCGTACTGTACTTTAGTAACAAATATATTTGCATACAGTATTGCTCCGTACTGTATTCCAGCAAAATATATATTTTAGTTCGATATATTCGCATACAGTACTGCTCCCGTACCGTATTTCAGCGAAATATATATTAGTTTGACATGTTCTCACACAGAATTGTTTATAGTCCACACAAGGTTATTAGAAAAACATAATTCACACAACACCCAAATAGTACATTACACAGATCGATACACAAAACACCCATTTTATTTCATCATTATCATTATTGATTTTATACAGACCACCAAACAACACAAGACACTACCATCAGATAAAGAAAAGAACAGAAAAGAACTCCCCTATCTACACCCTGATGCTCTGAAAATCCCAAACTGATCTTCTATACATACTCATCGCATAAAGTATGATAAGAAGGAAAGTATCATGGCCACTATTGCCATGACTACTGCCAGGATCATCATCCTGGTCTCGGTACTCGCCACTCCAAACCATGCCAAAAACTCTGTCACTCTCTCTCTCACCCAACTCCATCCCTCAGTCATCCATGCCACTTGCCGCCAAAATGCAGCAAGCATAATCTGTCCCCATGTCATCCTCAGTCTATCGTCCATCGCGGTTCTCCAGGCTCGAGTATCGGTGTCCAACGCCTTCACTTGATCCATCAGGGTCAAGTGAGAAGTGAGGATATCTAATATGGTCCTACGTGTATCCTCAACCGTAGCCTGACACTGCTGTAAACTCTGCTGTGTCCCCTGCAAGTTCTGAGTAACTTGCTGCAACTGTGCTCTCAGCTCTGCCTGATGGGAGGATTCTCCCATCTCGTGTCTGGCATGAAACTCGTCCCTGGGAGCCAGCTGCTTCCGGGGAGGTAGTCCTGTGGTCTTGCGGGCTTGACCCCGCATACGCCGCAACCCGTCCCAAACGGGTACCCTAGGAGGTGATATACTCTGCATCCGATCCGCAACGGGATCAACCGGAGGTAAGTGAGGAGGACTAGGTATGATAGGAAGTGCTGGTGGTGGTGGTGTAACTGGTCTAGGCTCCAATGGTGAATGTGGTAATGCTGGTTGTGCCTGTGGCACTACAGACGGAGCTCGTGAGGCTGCAGTCGATGCCTCCGAAGAATCTGAATCTGGTGCTGAGCTAGAGCTCGGAGTACCATCCCTCATATCATGAGGAGCTAGCTGATACTGTTCGCCTCGATCTGCCATTGCTGTACAATAAAAATCTCTAATCAGTATCATGAAAGAAATATATTGAATAATAAAATTCAACATACACATGATATGAGACGTCCTCCTATCTTAACGCAACTATTCGTCATTACTATTGATAGTGTTTTGCTTGAATTAAATCAAACTAGAATGCACACGTGTTGCAAATTTCAGTTATGCTGGCCACTCATAACTGGAATTTGTACCACCTGATTATCCTGGCTTAATTCAAAACAAGTTTTGTTCAATATTAATGTTCGGTGCTCTCTGTGTAACTATACGAGCCTATGGTTATAGTCTAGGTCTCTAAGTCAACCTAATTCTCTATAACATGTGGCTCTGATACCACCCTGTCACACCCCCACCCCTCGTCACCTCGTGTCTGGTCTGACGTCACTGAATCGGTTGCGGAAGCATAGTGGTGATGTCTCCGAGGTGAGGGGTGACTTACTTGAACCAATATCATAAGCACACAGATTAACTTAAAGTAAATACTTTACCAGGGTGTCGCAATCACAACCACGTTACAACTATATTTATTTAATTACAATACTATTATTAAAGTGCAAATAACTCAAAAGTGCATCCTCACCCGGTGGTCACTGTCTCCATGCAAAAAGATTTAATTTGAAAACGTCAGCACAAAGCTGGTGAGATCGACAGTTCAATTTAAAACAATATGATATGATAAGCACGTTCTCAAAAGTTCAGTTCTGGATAACCATGGGACCTGTATCTAGTTCCTTTCGGACGTCTAGTCTGTCTCAAGATATTACCCGTCGGTACATATCTTAGTGCCTCATTATCTTAATGTCTATCACACCATTAAGAAGTTCAGGAAACAGATAACAAACATTCACACAAGGGGAGATGCAACCCTCCCAGCGAATGGGGTGTCAACCAATAGTACTATCAATGTTTTCTGCTTGGCCACACATGGGTTCACTAGATACAGTTCAAATATGAGGACTTTCAGTGTAATGATAGAGTTCAGTCTACAGGCCAAAATCCCATGAAATCCCACAAAAGTCACAACAATCACATGAAATCACACAGATATCGGTGATACATATCATATATTCATTAAAAGTTCAACAATGTTCCCCGATGTTTATAACAGATTAAAAATAAAAAGGGGTTGTACGAAACTCACCTGGTAGTATAGATGTAGCAGAATATCTCAAAACTGATAATAGAGAAGTGATTCTGCATTTATTTATATTTAATGAGTTATTTATGTTCTAGTTTACTGATTAGATCCTTCTGAACGTTCAATGTCAAAGACATTGCTTAGTAAATCATCAACTCGATATTAATTATATAATTAACTAATTTAAGGTTATATCATACAATGTATGATAATGTAGGAACCTACATTGCATTAGATTCCTAACACAAAGTTGATGACACTCTGGATTAATCAGAATAATCTCAGATTAACCAAATAGTTAATGTTGTTGATTATAATGCTAAAACAGTTTCTAGATGATTTAATGGCTTAGGAGTGATTAATCCTTATTATTGATTACCCAAATATCATGAAATATCACAATGTAGCATCAGAATAGATGAAATAACCAGATTTAACATACTAATCTGACTATTATCACAAACATCAGATAATCATTCCAATGAGTATGTTAATGATTATGATTAGTTTGAAACACTGGAATTTAACCTTTGCATTTCAAAGATTAATCAAACTAATCACCTACATTGTCATAATCAAATGGTTTAAACCATTATAATCATAGGTATGATTTCATGCAAACCGGGCATCACAACGGATCAAAACAAGGATTTAACCGTTAGAACGTCGTGTTCTTCGTTTATAATCAATCCTAGCCATCATCTAGGCAATAATCAACTATCCTAACTATCTCATTACGTTCAAAATCAAGATCTAATCAATCAAAATCAAACTAGAAGGTTAAAACGAACCGTTACCTGTTCTGACGAGTTTGTGCGGGTAAAACTACGATCGGGACTTGTATATACGATCCCTGGGATGATCCGGATGTTTAGAAAGCTTTGATTTGAAGTATGATAGTGTTAGGATGAAGGTTCTTCGTCTTCAGGTCGAATAAGAACGAGAAAATACGATTTTGAGGGTTCCCAGACATTCTGATCGTTTAAATAATTTTTTTGCCGACATAGTCGCCAGGCGTATCGCCTGGATCCCGGCACCCACGTCAGGCGTACCGCCTGACCCGTTTTTCTTCCAATATTTGATTTAAACTTCGTTTCGCGATTCCGGGAGCATACGAACTCCGTTTTGCGCACGGTTTTCGCCCACGTTCATCATTTTTCACATACTATCAATCCCCAATAACAAAAGTTACTAAATCCTCGTGGATTTCAAGCACGACCAAATGTGCTCACGTCATTAATGCCGAATTCTTCGTACGCAACTGTCACACTTCTCTTCCGATTGAAGAAATGCTTCAGTATTGGAAGCCTATCAGTGGAAGCTTCGCTAAAAAGAAGTGCCGCTGAACTTATCAACATCAGAAGACAATAGCTGATCTTTACATCTTCGGAAGACAACCATTGCATTGGAAGAAGTCAAATGACTCGGAAGACAATCTTCTCTTCCCAAATAACTGATTACTTAATCAGCTTTCAATGAACATCTTTCGAAAGAATAACTGCTGAACTAAAGTACATCTACTTCAACATAAGAAAACCTGAAGACTATTGAAGACTCTTGTTTCCGTTGTTGTTGACTTTGTATTTGTACTAGTTTGTTGTATCAGTGTCTGTAACAATGTCAGCTATTTTTCTTATTACTTCTTGTCTTGTATCTCAGAATGTTTGAGTATTTAAGTCCCAACATTATCTTAATAATCAAGGATTACTTCCCCGAAAATTCTTTGTGCTTTCTATCTCTTCTCTTCTATCTTTCTAGGCAAGATAACTAAAACAACGAAAATAAATTTGTGCAAAACTTTAGAGGGAGCTAAAACCAAAGCTTTGGCTAAGTGTCTAAAGCCTTGTTCCTGGTAAAATAACTACTACTCGAGGTTTTTGTAGTTCAACATACCAAATGTCACACTAGACAACCAATCAATCCCTATAACCACATCAAACTCTTCTAATACCACATGTATCAAGTCAGTGTAACGACCCATTTTGAGAATTATTATAAATAAAATATAATTGGTGTATAATGATGTTTTGATTATATTAATGGGGGTTATATAAATTCTAATTATCTTAAATATTATTTGGTGGGTGTTCACTAACTTAACTTAGTTAGTTATAACTAGTTAGAATTAACTAGTAATAGAGGTACAAAGTTGTCAATAGGTGAAAGTTATATAATGGAGAGTTAAAATGTTGACTTGGTCAAAATTACACACTTTACGTGTGTGTGGCTGGATACGTGAAAGAGAAGGGCAGGAGAAAGCTCAAAAACTTCAAGTTTGGATCAAATTGGTGCATGATCCATGGTTTGATCTTGAATGCAGCTGAAGATTTGAGTTTTCCTTGCATTCTACTACACATAGGTAAGAAATTTTGAGAGTTTGATGGGTTTTTCATGGGTCTCCTATGTGGGTGGGTGTTGATGGACGAAATTAAGAAATTTGGAGTTTACATGATGTCAAATTTTGTTCATCATCATGTATATCATCTAGAAACAACATTTTGATCATTTCATGGAGTTTGATGAAGTTGATTGAAATGGAGTTTTTGTAAGGTTCATGAGGAACATGAACTAGTTTGTTAAAATGGGTGTTGGATTATAGTAGATAGTAATATGATGACTTCTAACGTTTAAATGTTGATTAATAATGGTGAATTGAGTTGATTATTGAATTTGGTTGATTATAAGCAAAAATGGGAGATTGGTGGGGTTTAGACGTAATTGAATTGTGTAGGTAAAATTTTTTGCACATAAGTTGTTTGATGAAATGCCAACAATTGGGTTTTTACAAATTAAAGGTGTTTAAACGGATGGGCGAGGAGAACTAATTGTTGTGGTCATAAAATGTGGGATTTTTATGATCAATGAGATATTTGAATATAACCTAAGAATAAATGGTGATAATGGGTCAATTGGTGTAATTTGACTAATTATAGTCAACATTTGTATTGAACATGTAGGTATGATATCAAAAGCAATATTGAAGGTGGTAGTGGAACCAAAAGACTTGGAAGGAGATTTTGGTAGTGGATAACCCATCGGGACAAGGTAAGTCACCCAACTCTTCAACTAATTATGTGTAATGGTGCTTTACATATATGAATGTTTTATAGAAGATTTGACTTTATGGTGAATAGGTGATGGAGTATTTGTTGATAGACAAATGTAAGCAATAGGAGATATATTGCTTGATTATTGTTGTTATGGTGTTTAAATGCTTGTCTATGATTGACTTGGTGTTTAAATATTTGTGTGTTCAGTGATTTGAATTAGTTCACAAGGTGTGTGAATTATAATTAAGGTTGACTCAGATTAGTGTAATGAATCACAAGTGGTGTGATCATTAAATAGGACTTTTCACAAGTTGTGTGAATGTCCTCGATTGGTGAAATCAAGTTTAGTTAATCACAAGTGGTGTGATTTGCTTAAACTTGAGAAATCTTGGGTGTAACAAGATTTAATTGGTGAATTGGGTGAAAACGACCCCTTAGAAAATCGTTTGTTGTAATGACTATTATGGTCATCAAAAGGTGATTGAAATTGGATGTTATGTTCATATGGTGTTATGACATACATATGGGAGTATTGAAATGATCGGAATTGAGCGGGAATGATTTCGGGGGTCGATACGGGTCAAAACGCATAAAAAAACTGAAAATCTACATATTTGTGCAGGTCTGGGAGTAAGTTACAGTGGGCTGGGAGAAACTTACGGCCTGCGTCTGGGCAAAATTTTGCTTACGACCAGAGCTCTCGGGTTTACGGCCCAGCTTACGGCCAGGACCAAATTTGGAGTTTTTTGACCCTTTCTACTTGGGGAACCATTGGGGATTAATTTACTTAGTTCCTATAGATAAATGGGAGTTATTAGGTGATGATAAAGGGTGTTTAAGCTTGGTGGGATTTTGGGGCAACGTGTGACAACTAGTACCAGATCGTCCGGCAAGTCCGTACGGTATGTGTACTTTCACTATTTACTATGTGTAAATACAATGAGTAAACAGTTGTGTGACAACAGGACTAAGAAAACAAATAACAGTTGTATGTGTTTAAGTGAAAACTTAAATACAGTAAATACAACAACTCATGAGAAACAACAGTGTGAAAACAAATGAAAAAACATATTGGTTGCTATCTGATATCCACAAATAACAGGAATCAAATGGCCGACAATTCAGTGAGAAAACAATGTGAATTCAATGATAACAATGTGAAAACAGGCAAGTTTAGTTGAGTCCATCAGTGAGGAAATACATTTCAAGCAACAATCACTGTTGCAAAAGTCGGCCTCCAAGGCTGAGTGCTCGCCGAGTACTCGCTCCAAGGAGTTGTCCCGAGGCCGAGTACTTTCTGAGTATTACCCGATTAATCTTGCCTAGGGCCGAGTACTCTCCGATTACTCACTCCAAGGAGCTATTCCGACCTAGGAGAGCCTAGCGAGTGTTGCAACACTGGTAACAATTCAGTTTCGTTTATGAATAATGAACTGACAGTGTGTTTGCATAGGTGACGATTCACACAAACATATCTGTGAGTTTAAAGTTCTGAATGATGACTGAAAAGTAGAAAACAAGAATCAGAAAGTGAAACCCTCTTCGGATTCGTTCGGGTGACGATTCGAATGAATACGCGAGATGGCGGAACGATCTGACAAAACGAAACGACAAAACAACATAATACTAATAAAATAAAAGAACTAAAAGAATTACTAGGAATAACCACTTCGAAAATGTAAAAAAAATATAACTAACTTTATTTATCTCGTAAAATACGCGATTTAGTTCCGGAAACGTAACGAAAGCAAGAACCGAGCAACCGAAACGAACTCGAACACACATGGAGTATAAAAACCCATTTCCAAGCATTAACTCTTCATTTAATTCATCACCTACTCACTCTCTCTCTAAAATTTTCGGTTTCCCTTTCTCTCTCTAAGATTTCTACACTAAAACCACCATATCTCCTCCATTTCTTGACCAAATCTTGCAAATAACCTATCAAATCGAAGTTCTTAACATTCCCTACGTGAAAGAACAACCGATCGGAAACAAAATCCATTGAAACGAAGGTAATCGGAGCTGCAAGCATTCGAATTTTAGGGTTTTCTCTCTCTTTTTGAGACCCACACTTAAAAACCAAATTCAAACCATCACAAGACTCAGGGATGGTACATCAACAGTCTACGGTGAAGTGGGACTTGTGTGGCCTATGTTTCGGTCATTAACACCTGAAGTGGGGGTGTCCCAAGTGATGGCAGCCGCGATGGCCGAAGGGAAGCCACACAGCCCGGCCGAAAGGCCCAGGGCCGAATGAGATGATTCGTGTGGGCTGGAACTGCCGAAGGACTCTCAGCCCGAATGGGTGATGTGGCCGAATGGGGGGTCGTCATTCGCATGAACCTTCATTCGCTGGGACATGATGGCCGAATGGGTGGGAGGCCGAATGGCTTAGTTCGCATGGGTCCTCAATCGGTCGAACCTCATCAGCCGCATGAAGCTGGGAATCCATTCGCATCTGAGTACTCATTCCGCCAAAGCATGGAGTCTCCATTCGCATATGATGCTCACTAGTACCACTTGGACATCACCATCTTAAAACCAAACCTCTTACATCCCATGCATCAATTCCTACAAAGGTGGTGAAAGGGTTTTGTTAGATCAATTTCATAACATCTAAAACTTTTCTTTATAAGGTGTTAATTAGTAATGCTTATCACTTAAAACAACTACAAAAATGTTCAAGAAAAAGACAACTATTCTAAGTTATTACAATGACAACATGCAAAGTTTTAATGTATAAACCTAAGTTTTATACTTAGAAACCACCTTGATTTGCAAACTCTCATAACAATAAACCTAAGTCATACACTTTGAGAATATTATGGATTTTCAAACTTGGACTTAAGGGCTAATAAAGGTAATTGAGACCAAGTCACTAGTCACAATTAACACGATATGCTAAGCTTAACGTAATTGGTTAAGTGCTAGTATGATCCATCAAAAGTGAATGAGGACTAAGCGATAACAAAGAATCACAAGTGTTAGCCAAGTTTAGGGCTAACACACACATACACATACCCATAACTTATACTTATAAGTTACAAAAAATTTGAATACAACACAGGATCGTGAACACAAACTCAAGAACAACAGTGAGCGTGTGCATTTCTGATTTTAGTCAACCACTTCAACCACAAGGTGTGTTCATACGCCCTTTTTCTAATCTTACAGATTTTAAATTGCGGGGCTGAGAAACTTGCTAATCCTTGTAATTATTTAAAAGTTTTAGTACAACATTTCAATTATACTATGATTTAGATAATAATGTTTTATCTTTATCACTTATCATTGCGTGTATGCTTGTATGATCATGACATAATTGAGATAACAAGGATGAATCATGATAACATAGTTTCATGATTTCATCAACACAAAATAATAGTACAAGTTGTAAGATTATATCTTATAACACTTTATTATTCTTACAAGAATGTACAATGGGATAACAATGAGATAACATTCTAACAATGACAAGAACTAACAAGAATGGTATGATGAAAACATAACTTCATGATATCATTCACCACCTAAGCTAACTATGTGTTGTAAGACTAGTTCTTACAACACTATGGTTACAACTTGGTGAAGACTATGGGATAACATGAGATAATTACAAGTGATAACAAGGATGATAAACATGATAATATAATTTCATGGTAACAATATCATTCACACATTGATTAACATCATGTAATAAGACAAGTTCTTATAACACTTTGTTAAAGACTATGAGAACACATAACACTAAGAACAGACAACATTGAGTTGATGACAATGGGTGAACATAACAACAATTGATTACGGTTAAACTGTTTGTATTATATCACAACAATCATGTGTTCAAGAGTTCAAATACAATTGTAAGTCCCTACTAGAGAAAAGAGAAAAGAGGGGGCTGGTATTTAATTGTATCTCTAATCTTCTTTATTCCTTCCCGCGTCAATAACTAGAATGAAAAAAAGGGGAACGTCAACGCATCCGGGAAAAAACGATTAATCTCTATCAATAAACCTGCCAAAGCACCTAACCATAGAGTACTTAGTACCGGTGCCACAGAAAGATATGTTTTTAGATCTCGCATTGAAAAACCTCCTTCATTTTATTGTAATACATAAGATAATACATATTGAAATGTACAATGATCTAGTAAATAAGATTTACTTTTTGTTAAATACAGAAAAAAACGTCCTTTTCTTCCCCAAAAAGACTCAGTTATTTTTCCTTGGGGTTCCGTTCCATATTTCATATAGATAGAAGTATTTTACTATTATTATATGTTAAATGAGACCAAAAAGACGAAATGGAAATCAAAATTATAGATTTTAATAGAGGAGATAACGATGTGGAAAACAAGACAAGAATTCTTTACAATGACACTGTAGACCAATGGAAGGGATGTAGCGCAGCTTGATAGCGCGTTTGTTTTGGGTACAAAATGTCACGGGTTCAAATCCTGTCATCCCTACCTATTACTGCTCCTTTGAGCAGTAACGAGG